>JAVLUX010000002.1:54580940-54585940 GCA_032164185.1 Moxostoma hubbsi
AGAAGTCTATGGAGAGTCCCCACAATGAAATAAAATCAAGTGTGCGTGTGTGTGTGTGTGTGTGTGTGTCTCTTTTTACCAATAGTTGATGTAAAATGTCCAGAAAAGTTCTAAATGTGGAAAAATAACTTGTGTTTTAACGGTAGATTCACTTTTCCAGATAACAGTTCACTACATGTCCCAGTGTGATCATTAAAGTGGAAATATTGTGATTTAATTATATATAGTCTACATGTGCCGTGTGCTTCACAGTGGATGAGTGCTCTGTTTTATCATCTCATACAGCGCAAATGATTCTCATTGTCTGTGGAGTTTCCAGTGTCGGCAATAGGCTTATGAGCTGTCTGCCTCACACATTCCTCTAAAGCTTGTTGCGCATACAGACAACAATTGCAGTCTTTCACAGATTAATATTCACTCTAGGACATGTCACGACTTTAATTTGATTATTTGTCCATTTCAGTGTAACAGGGCACACGCTCAAATAAGATTTGTGTCGATGCTCGGTACTACCTGTATTGCAGAAACACTGGTATCGTGTCATTTTTTTACATTTCAGTATCGACTTGGTACCAAAGCACCAGCGCTTTTGACATCACTAGTCTGTATCATAAGCAGTGTTGGGTTTAACCAAATTACTTTTTTAGTCAAAAAGTAGTGCAACACATTAAATTTAAACACTAGTGATCAGATTACACTTACTGACTTTCAATTCATTACTTAACTTTAGCCACACATTTCAAAAATAGTATTATTTGGAATTTAAAACACGAATTATGTTCATAGGTCTCTTTGTAATTCTGTGACAGCTGAAGGGCATACACGTAGAAACGTGTGGTGCTGAGTGCATGACTTGTGTGCGACACTGAACAAGCAGGAAATATGGACATTATTTTGAATTTGCATATGCAGATATCTCCTGACTTCTTCAGGTGATTACATCAACACCAACGGCTATGACAATTGTGAGTGTTGCCACCTTCTGGAACCACTAAGTAGTGCAAATAATTTCAGGCGCATGCGCATACTGTGCTATCAGATTACACGCAGTTACAAAAATCGAACCATGCACGTTCAGTGTTCGAGCACTCAAAATGTGCGTTGCACATAAGTGTACTTTGGGCTTAACTTAAAAGTGAAATACTTAGTAATTACTTTTTCAATGAAGTAATCAATAAAGTGATCTGATTACAATTTTATAAAAGTAATTTGTAATGCATTGCTTTTTTGAGTAATTTACCCAAGTAGCTTTATTTGAGAACTATAGTAGTTGCCATTGAGATGGCAAGTTAAACGTCTGTGCATGCATGTGTTTGCTTGTTTTGGTGTTTATTTATTCTCTTTTGGCTCAGCACATATATAGCTCTCTGCTGTGTTTATGTTTCTGAGCGAATGCTCCATAGTCTTACTTGATATAAGACTGAAATGTAAACGTCGAGTCGGAGAGAGTGCAACACGACTCTCAATAATAAACTATTCATGAAACATGGCAAAGTGAAGCCCTCACAAGAGTGTGCCCTCACATTTAAATGTAGGCTACCACATGTTCAAATAGGGTCATTAAGGCATGTGCATATCGCTCGGGCTGAAAGCATGGGCAGAACAAAGAAGCACCTAGCGTGACAAACTCAACACAGATCCTAGTCATATATTTAAATAGATCCTGTGTTGCTTACACTTCCTTGTTCAACAGCTCACACTAATTCGGGCAATAACAACAGCAAACCGTCTGGAAAATAGACTCGGGAGAGACCCCACTCATCCCATCTTACGTCTGCATGATGCATTCTATCATGCAGAGTGTATTTTTAAGATAATCGAACTGATTGCTGGGTGCAAATTCCACTCTTGAATAGGCCTACAAGTGATGCAAAAGGGGGTAAAATAGGCCTCATCTTCTCGTCATTTGTACTTGTGTTTCTCATTTTAATAAGAATGCAAACCATTCATGAATCATGATGCAGAATATGTAGACCCTGGAATACTATTCTACTGCCTTATGATGTGTTGTTGTATTGGCCTCAGTTTACGGACTGGGGCAGATCCAGACTTGTCATGTCAGTTGAGCAAACATCTGTCTTATTCTGAGAATCTCATTTCAGTGTTGACTTTTCAGTAAATGCGTCTAGATATCAACATTTGTAATGGAAAACTATGCATTTTCTAGTTCAGAATTCAGAATTTAGGCTAAATTGTGAAATACAGCAGGCGTTTGGAATCTGACCTCAGATCTATAGATCTATAAGTTTTGATGTGTTACTTCTAGTAAAAATAGAAATGTTTTAGTTTCCATGAAAAGCATTTGGACACTTAAAGGGATATCTTTTGTGGCATGATGTTGGCTACCGCACAAATTAATATAAAATTGTCCCTTTTGTTTAAAAAGCTAATATCTGGTTTACAGTCAGGCACTTACAATGGAAGTCAGTGGGGCCAATACATAAACATTAAAATACTCACTGTTACAATATGTAAACAACATCATTTTATTTTGATAAAATCGCATAATAACATTTCCTATGTAAAGCTATATGCAATTTTCTAACTTTGTTGCCTTGACCTCATACCGCCATAATCCCTGTTATCTTGTAAATGACGATTTAAACAAAATAACAGCAAGTTTTAATAGAAGATTTAATGTAAGCACTTTTATGAAATTATAAGCTTCAAATTTCTGCCTTTACACACTCCAAAAAATGGTCCCATTCACTTCCATTGAAACTGTTTACATATATACTGTTTATTTTGTGTAGTTAATGCAAAGATAAAAACTTGTATTGAACCCAGAATGTACTTTTGAGCCACATTTTGTTAATCACATTAGCTATGGACATGTTTCACTATGTTTATGACAAACAGTATTTTAAAGTATATCAATTGTTTTATCCTTTAAAACCAAAAAAACGTACAAGCAATCTTCCTTTAAAATAAATGCCATTTATATATGTGAGACCAAATACTATGTTTTCACTGTTTGTGCTGTCTTTTCTTGGACAATATTTATACCCACTCTGTATTGTTTTTGGAGATGGATTTAAAGTATTAGTTCACCCCAAAATTTAAATGATCTCATCATTTACCTGCACCAGTTGGTGGCTGAATGTGGAAGTGAAAGTGAAGATTTAAAGTAAAAAAAACGACTTGATCTATTTCTCACCTACACTTATCATATTGCTTCAGAAGACATGGATTTAACCACTTGAGTCATATGTGAGGTATTTTATGCTGTCTATATGTGCTTTTTTTGTAGCTTCAAAGTTCTGGCCACCATTCACTTGCATGAATGGCTCTACAGAGCTGAAATAGTCTTCTAAAAATCCTAATTTCTGTTCAGCAGAAGAAAGAAAGTCATACACATCTGGGATGGCACGAGGGTAAGTAAATGATGAGAGAATTTTATTTTTGGTTGAACTATCCCTTTAATATGTGATCATAAACCTGACCCTCATACTCTATTTAAGCTCACCTTATATTTAAACTGACTCCTTTGACACTGGCCTCGACAGCATTACAATGCGGGTAATGAAGTCCTTCTTGACCTGTCACTGTACCATCTGCTCTTGGCTGTTTCTGATCATAGCTTGAACCACTGTTGTAATTAAAGGCTGCAATGCATAAAGGCCAATAATTGAGAATTAAACTCCCTGAAGCCCAAGCAGATGTACCGGGCTCCGGCCACAGATAAATGGATTGGGGGATTTAGGGGGGTGTAACTGAAGTTTGTAGTGGATTAAGCCCCCAGTCTTGAGAACAGGAGCACATTTGCCCATTTAGTACCGAATGGTCATGTAGGTCTGTCAAGACTGTGCAAATACTCCTCTGACATCTATTGATTCAGTGACAGCTGTAAGGCTCTGTCGCAGGAGTCACCGGCAGTCACAATACGTTAGGTTGATGGCATAATTTAGACTCAAACAGGTCCATATACTGAGAGAAAGGAAAGTATATGTCCCAGATAATCCAGTAATACAGATTTAAATGACCCAATCTGCATTTGAACAGTTAATGTTGTCATGGCTCAACTAATAAAAGTGTAATGTACAGTAATAGTGCAATGTTTGACAATCGTTTACATTTTACCTCTCAGGCATAAATTCTAGTTGTTTTCCCACAGGTAATTATAATGGGATTTGCGTGACACAATGGTGTTTTTCATTTGTCGCTGTCTACACAAATAGCAAGACTATCATGTTGTTAATTTGCTCTCCATTATTTATTGTTAATACAATATTATGAGAAGTGTGAATGCTATTTATCTGCCGTCTTCCGAGGCAAGACAGTATGTACAACTGTTTGACATAAACACACGATCACCTCAACCCTTAAAACACAAAACTGTGGGTGAGAAACAGATCAATATTTAAGTCCTTTTTACAATTAATCTCCACTTTCACTTTCACATTCTTCTTCTTTCGTTTTTGACTATTTGCATTCGTCATACATACCGCCACCTGCTGGGCTGGGAGGAGAATCTATTGTAAAATCATTCACTTGCATTGTGAGGACCTACATAGCTGAAATATTCCTCTAAAAATCTTAATTTGTGTTGAGCAGAAGAAAGAAAGTCATGCATCAGGGATGGCACGAGTGTGTGTAAATGATGAGAGACTTTTCATTTTTGGGTGAACTATCCCTTTAAGTTAAAAGACAAGCTTTTAACATCACCACACATCAATTGACTAAAAGTGGCAAAAGAAACAATAAAATAAATAACAGCAGAAATAAGTCAGATATCAGCAAGAAATAAGCCTATAACACTAACACATGGTTTATTAATGTCGTAAAGCATGATGGGAACTCAAAGAACAGCAATATTGTTCAATATGAAATTGTTCATTGAGATTTCTCTGTTAGGCTAGTTGGGACAACATTTGGGGGAATATTGTTGGCCTGAAATGTGTTTTTATGTGAATGCAATGTAATTCATATTTCATAGTATAAAAAAACAAGAAAGAAAGAAAGAAAGAAAGAAAGAAAGAAAGAAAGAAACTGGTTATCAC